>JARYGA010004797.1:0-15343 GCA_030545235.1 Helianthus tuberosus | reverse complement strand
ATGCCAATCTGAACTGTAACAGACATTCTGGAACATGACCATAAGTTAAACATACCCTAAATATCCTTCACATAGCTTAGAAATAGGCTTTGAGGGGTTCGGTGTGCTAAAATAAACTTTAGGGTCATTCAGGGACTAAAAGCGTCAAAAAGTGCACAAGTTTGCACTTTCGCTCATATCTTACGTTCTGAATACATCCGGACATCCAAAAATTTATGTAAGCACTATAATATTTTATTTTAGTGTTCGGCATAATAAAAATCCATTCGTCGCGCATTTTGGATCGTTTTTCACACTTGTGCGCTTTCCGTCGTAATTAAGCGAACATCGCGATCGTACGACCCAACGAACCATCATCCGACATATTTTTGAGCATGTTTTGAGTTCCCTATACTTTAAATTCATTTTAGAGCCTTGAAATGAGGTTAACGGGGTTTAAACGCATCGAAAAAGGCCTTAAACACGTGCAGGGACCATTTCTGCCACTTTTGAAGCATTTCTGAAATAGGGGGTGCTAGCGTAGCGCGACTGCCTAATGCCTTTGCAGTAGCGCTACGCGACTGCCTAACCAGACCAGATTAAGTGTATTTAACATCAGATTGCAGCTGTTTAATCCTCAACCACACACTCACACTTGTCTAGTCAGCTGATAAGAACCCATTTTTAGTCACCATAACATTCCAACACATGTACGCACAAGATTCGATCACATTTTCCAAGAAACGATCCTAACGGTTCGGGTATTCCTATAAATACCCATCCACCCCATTGCAAAACTTACAAGAATTTTGATTTGAGAAACTCTAAGTTGAAACTATTGTTTCATACTTGAGATTTTTTAATCGAAATTAGCATTCGGGGACCCTTCGTAAGTATTCTTTCGTTCTTTTATTGCTTTTCGAGTCTGAAAGTCAAACTTTGTTTGACTTTCTGCGTTGACCAGTTTATGGTCAATGCGAAGTTCGTTTGAACTTCGCAACGTGAGTGTAATCACGTTGGTTATAGTCCTTTGGGACTATGCCTACGGATTACCACGTTGTCTAGGGTCGTAGGGTAAGCGATCTAATAAATCGCTTATACCTTCGAACCCAACCCAGTTTGGTCGATCATTAGGATCCGACCAAACACATTAGGTGACCATAGTTTATAGGGAATAACCTTCCAAGGTTATACCTTATGGTCACATCGTTTAAGTAGTTGTATGATAGGTAGTTTATATGCCTTAGGTAAATTACCAGAATACCCTTTTCATGTATAATTGGTAATTAAGCATATGTAACCTAAACTTTTGTCACATAACTGATTATGTAACATGTTTAGGCATATAACACTTGTCATAGGACTAGTTAGGTGGTCCGAACGCGGTTCACGCGAACGACGCGTTAAAGTAGCATAAGCTACCTAAACGGGTCGTAATGGGTCGTAAGCTGTTATGTTAGGTTTCATTTAGTATGTAGGCTTTGTTAAACCATATGATACGAGTCTCTATACTCGTTTGGTTTACGAACCCTCATTCTATCTAAATCTTCCGATTTAGGTCTGGTTTATTAATATAGTTACCTATATTAGGTGCCGTTTGATATCCGTGATCTCTAGCATTGCTTGGTGGTTATCCTAGGACTTCTGAGCAATCTCAAGTGAGTACATAGACCCCGCTTTTACTGTTTTCCAAACTGTTTTGGGGTGGAACACATGTGCCTACTTGTTACTTTCATGCTTTCCTGTTTTCACATCATATACTTGCTATGTTTATTAGTACATTTATAGTACATGATTTCATTGTGTTTTATGCTACGTATGTCCATTTAGTACATACTTAGTGCATTATTTTACATTGCATCTCTGTTGCATATGTTCCAGTAACATATGGACACATTGTTTTACAGCTCTACCTTGTATGTTTACTCTAGCATACTAGGTACATTATCTTCATAAAACATGCTTACATTTTGGTATGAAATTTGGTTTGTTTAAACTATACTATACATTCATTAACATTTGCTACGCCGCTCGGTAGTAGGTAGTGGTACCATAGGACTTGAGAAATCCCATTCCTGAAATCTCGGGTTTGTTTGGACGTAAGGAATGACCGAATCCGAATACAATTCTTTTGATAACTCATTTTTACATAGTTATCCGACTGTCGCAAGGCTTGGATGTATGAATTTTCACAATACCACATAAATGTTTATATCAGTATTGCATTTACTACACAGAACATAACTTTGATTTAAACCAAGTTTTACTTCAATACTTTGTTTTGTACATTTTCACTTATGGTTTAAGTAGTCTTATTTTACTTACCATACATAACATTTGTTACACATTACTTGACTACTTTTGGACTATTAACATTTGATATGATTTATACAAGGACATTTGACAATTGGTTTAAACTTAGACTTATTACATTGGTGGTTTGTTTGAGTGACTTAAATAACGTGGCGTGTGTAATATGATACAAGCATGGTGGATACGCCGTTGGTACTTCCTATATATAAGTGTTTGTATGGTATTACATATCGTAGCGTTATTTGAATCATTTCAGTTTATGACATATAACATTTTATACAAATAACATACTTTTCACAATACATTGTTTTACAAACAACTTAACTTATACAAACTCATTTTACATGGTTATTCATTTAACCATGCATTATTCTCTTATTTATACGTATCATCTGAACTTATTGTTTTTCAAATGATTTACAAAGACTAAGCAAATTACAAGGTTTATGACTAAACATTTTCTTAAACAGAAGTCATGAATCTTATTTTCACAAAACCTATGTAATCGCCGGCATTTTTATGCTGACGTACCTATTTTCACATGTGTTTCAGGAAATGAAGCATAGGATTGATCAAGATACACTTAGGCGGACATGGGCCTTAGTGACAATAAAAAGATGCAGACTAGTTATTTATGTTATGTTTCTTTGATTATCTAGACATTGTAACTCTTTTATTCAATAAAACAGTATTTCAATTTCCATGTGTTATGAAACAATGATTCTGTTACAACACTCCCCGATGTTTCCGCCACGTTTTATTGTTTTACGTGGTCGCGGTGTGACATCAACCTCACGCCTATGCAACTTGGAAGCTTCGACGTCATTGTGGGTATGGACTGGCTATCCAAGCATCACGCAGAAGTAGTTTGTTTCGAGAAGATCGTTCGTGTGCCGCTTTCGACAGGCGAGATCCGACAGGTTCAAGGTGAGAAACCGTCTGGTGGTCTCAAGCTCATGTCTTGTTTTAAAGCTCGGAAGTATCTGTGAAAGAATTATGTGGCCTTCTTAGCACATGTTACAACATATAAAGGCACGGGTAAGTCTATTTCAGATATTCCTATCGTTCGGGATTATTCTGAAGTATTCCCTAAATATTTACCTGGTCTACCTCCCGCACGCCAAGTCGAGTTCCGCATTGATCTCGTACCTGGTGCAAATCCTATTGCCAGAGCTCCATATCGTCTTGCACCATCTGAGATGCAAGAGTTGTCTAAGCAGCTTCAGGAGCTCTCTGACAAAGGTTTTATACGCCCTAGCTTTTCACCTTGGGGTGCTCCCGTTCTTTTTGTCAAGAAGAAGGATGGATCCTTTAGGATGTGTATCGATTATCGTGAGCTTAACAAGTTTACCATCAAGAATCGATATCCCCTACCACACATAGACGATCTCTTTGATCAGTTACAGGGCGCTTCTTGTTTTTCAAAGATTGATCTGCGTTCCGGGTATCATCAACTTCGTGTGCATGAAGAAGACATTCCCAAGACAGCTTTCCGCACTCGTTATGGGCACTATGAGTTCACAGTCATGCCATTCGGTTTGACTAATGCTCCTGCTGTTTTCATGGACTTAATGAATAGGGTCTGCAAACCTTATTTGGATCAGTTCGTCATTGTTTTTATTGACGACATCTTGATTTACTCTAAGACGCGAGCTGATAACGAGCAACATCTTCGTCTTACTTTGGAACTCCTAAAGAAAGAGCAACTTTTTTCCAAATTCTCCAAGTGCGAATTCTGGCTTAAAGAAGTTCAATTCTTAGGACATATCATCAACAAACAAGGTATTCATGTAGATCCTACCAAGATCAGTGCGATTAAGGATTGGGATACGCCTACTACTCCTACTGAGGTTCGTTCTTTTCTTGGTCTAGCGGGTTATTACCGCCGCTTCATAGAAAACTTCTCAAAGATTGCAGTTCCTCTAACTGCTCTAACTCAGAAGAACAAGCCCTTTGAGTGGGGATTCAAACAAGAGGAAGCTTTGCAAAACTTGAAGCAAAAGCTTTGCGACGCGCCTGTTCTGACTTTGCCTGAGGGCAATGATGATTTTGGCGTTTATTGCGACGCATCTAAACTGGGTCTTGGCTGTGTTCTGATGCAAAGGAACAAAGTCATAGCATATGCATCGAGGCAGTTGAAGATACATGAGAAAAACTACACCACTCATGATCTTGAGTTAGGTGCAGTTGTCTTCGCTCTTAAGATCTGGAGACACTATTTGTATGGTACAAAATGTGTGGTTTTCACGGACCACAAAAGTCTTCAGCATATCTTCAATCAGAAAGAACTCAACATGAGGCAACGACGATGGGTTGAGCTTCTAAACGACTATGACTGCGAAATTCGCTACCATCCTGGTAAGGCGAATGTCGTAGCCGATGCATTGAGTCGTAAGGAACGTACTAAGCTTCATTGTGTATGTGTTCAATCTGTTATTCAAGCTCGATCCGATATCCAAGCACGCATTTCTCAGGCTCAACAATCTTGTGTTTCACAAGGTTTAATGGATAAGGAATTTCCCTATCACATAACACCTGATCTGGAACTGAAGGACAATGGATCGTATTACTTCATGGACCGTTTGTGGGTCCCAAGCCAAGATAACCTTCGCACCTTGCTTATGGATGAAGCCCATAAGTCTCGCTATTCTGTTCATCCTGGCTCAGATAAGATGTATAAGGATCTTCGTATTCAGTATTGGTGGCCTGGTATGAAGAAAAACATTGCCTTATACGTATCAAAATGCCTTACTTGTCTTAAGGTTAAGGCTGAACATCAACGTCCTTCGGGTTTATTGGTGCAACCAGAGATCCCAGTTTGGAAATGGGAAAACATTACTATGGATCTCATTACTAAACTTCCACGCACAAAGAAAGGTCATGATGCCATCTGGGTAGTCGTTAATCGTCTTACTACGTTAGCACATTTCTTGCCAATCCGTGAGGACTTTCCTGCTGACAGGCTTGCTAAAATCTATGTGGATGAAATTGTAGCTCGACATGGTGTTCCTTTGAACATCATTTCTGACAGAGATGCTCGTTTCACTTCTCATTTTTGGAGAACCATGCAATCTGCTATGGGGACCCAACTTAACCTGAGCACAGCTTATCATCCGCAAACGGATGGTCAATCTAAGAGAATAATCCAGACTCTGGAGGATATGCTTAGAGCTTGTGTGATCGATTTTGGTAGTAGTTGGGATTCACATCTTCCGTTAATTGAATTCTCCTACAACAACAGTTATCACACCAGCATCAAAATGGCTCCTTTCGAGGCTCTCTATGGTCGAAAATGTCATTCACCAGTCTGCTGGAATGAGATCGGCGAGGCTCAACTTACTGGACCTGCCCTCATTTTAGAGACAACTGACAAGATAAAGAAAGTTCGTGATAACTTTCAGACAGCTAGAAGCCGTCAAAAGAGTTACGCGGACCCAAAACGCAAGCCCTTGGAATTTCAAGTCGGTGATCGAGTATTACTTATGGTCTCACCTTGGAAAGGTGTGATCAGATTTGGAAAGAAAGGAAAACTTGCACCTAGATACGTTGGACCATTCAAGATCGTCGAAAGAATCGGTAAGGTAGCCTACAGACTTGAGTTACCTCCTGAACTTGGAAATGTTCATCCAACTTTTCACGTGTCTAATCTCAAAAGGTGTTTAGCTGATGAGAACCTCCACATACCACTTGACGAAATTCGTGTTGATAAAACACTGAAATTTGTTGAGAAGCCAGTGGAAATCATGGAACGTGAAGTTAAGTGGCTTAAACGCAAGCGCATTCCTTTGGTCAAAGTTCGCTAGGAAGCTAAACGTGGACCCGAGTTTACTTGGGAACGCGAAGATCAAATGAAGGCGAAATATCCGCATCTTTTCCCACGAGTTTCCTCTAAATAAATTTCGGGACAAAATTTCCACAAGTAGGGGAGACTGTAACATCTGTGCTTGTAATCATTGTGAACAGTACAATTATCAATAAAACAATGTTATTTGATCCCAATGTTTTTTTGGTTATGTTTTACATTTTTCATGTTTTGACTTTTATTCAATTTCAAACTCCATATCGCTTTCTGGAAAGTTATCCGCAAACTGATGCGTAAACGTAATCAATTTAATGCGAAAAATACTCCGGAACATCAACATATACTTAACATACCTTAAATAACCTTTACATAACTTAGAAATAAGTTTTAAAGGCTTTGGTATGGCAAAAACAAGTTAATTCGCTTACAGGGACTAAACTTGACAAACTACGAAAGTATGCCAATTTGAACTGTAACGAACATTCCAGAACATGACCATGTGTTAAACATACCATAAATATCCTTTACATAGCTTAGAAATAGGCTTTGAGGGGTTCGGTGTGCTAAAATAAACTTTTGGGTCATTCAGGGACTAAAAGCGTCAAAAAGTGCACAAGTTTGCACTTTCGCGCATAACTCACGTTCTGAATACCTCCGGACATACAAAAATTTATGTAAGCACTAAAATATTTTATTTTAGTGTTTGGCATAAGAAAAATCCATTCGTCGCGTCATTTGGATCGTTTTTCGCGCTTATGCGCATTCCGTCGTAATTAAGCGAACATCGCGATCGTACGACCAAACGAACCGACATCCGACATATTTTTGAGCATGTTTCATGTCCACAATGTTTAGGCATCATTTTAGGGCCTTAAAGTTGGCTTGACGGGCCTTAGAAGTGTCGGAAATGACTTAAACACGTAACAGAGACTGAAACTGTCATTTGGCAAACATGTTTCTGATCTGTGCAGGCCAGGCGGCCCGCGTAAAACCAAGGCCATCCTTTACGCGGCCCGCGTCAGTGTCCCAGATCAGATAAGATCAATTAGCCAACAGATTTCAGCTGATTAACTCTCATCCACACACTCACACTTGCCCTTGGGGCCATTTTTAGTTACCACAACTTTCCAACAAGTGTACGCACGAGATTCGATCACGTTATTCAAGAAACGATCTTAACGGTTCGGGAAATACTATAAATACCCCACCCCCATTTGCTTCAAACTCACAAGAATCCGATCTAATGTGCTCTAAGTTGAAACCTTTGTTTCATACCTGAGCTATTTTGATCTAGATTAGCATTCGGGGACCCTTCGTAAGTATTCCTTCGTTCTTTTATTGCTTTTCGAGTCCGAAAGTCAAACTTTGTTTCACTTTCTGCATTGACCAGTTTATGGTCAATGCGAAGTTCGTTTGAACTTCACAACGTGATTGTAATCACGATGGTTATAGTCCCTTGTGACTATGCCTACTGATTACCACGTTGTCTAGGGTCGTAAGGGTAAGCGATCTAATAAATCGCTTATACCTTCGAACCCGACCCATTTGGTCGATCATTAGGATCCGACCAAACACATTAGGTGACCATAACAAATAGGGAATAACCTTCCGAGGTTATACCTTATGGCCGCTTCGTTTAAGTAGTTGTGTGATAGGTAGTTTATATGCCTTAGGTAAATTTCCAAAATACCCCTTTGATGCCAAAATTCATTTTAAACATATGTAACATAATTTTTGACATCTAAACTGATTTGACAACAATATTAGACATGTTAAGGCATATGTTACTTGTTATAGGACTAGTTAGGCGGTCCGAACGCGTTTCATGCGAACGACGCGTTAAAGTAGCATAAGCTACCTAAACGGGTCGTAATGGGTCGTAAGCACTTATGTTAGGTTTCATTTAGTATGTAGGCTTTGTTAAACCATATTACACGAGTCTCCATACTCGTTTGGTTTACGAACCCTCATTCTATCCGATCCTCCGATTTAGGACCGGTTTATTAACATAGTTACCTATATTAGGTGCCGTTTGATTCCGAGATCTCTAGCATTGCTTGGAGGTTATCTTAGGACTTCTGAGCAATCTCAAGTGAGTACATAGACCCCTCTTTTACTGTTTTCCAAACATTTTGGGGTGAAACACATGTGCCTACTTATTACTTTCATGCTTTTCCATGTTTTCATATCATATGCTTGTTATGTTCAATAGTACACTTATAGTACAGGATTTCATTGTGTTCATGCTATGTATGCCCATTGTGTGCATATTTAGTACATTGTTTTACATTACATTTCATGCTAAGTATGCCCATTGTGTGCATACTTAGTACATTGTTTTGCATTACATTTCATGCTATGTATGCCCATTGTGTGCATACTTAGTACAACTGTTTTCATCACATGCTTACATTTTGGTATGACATTTGGGTTGTTTACAGTGGAACAATACATTCATTAACATTAGCTACGCCGTTTGTTAGTAGGTAGTGGTACCATAGGAATTGACAACTCCCGTTCCTGAAATCCTGGGTTTGTTTGGATTGGAAGGAATGACCAAATTCGATATACATAACTTAGATAAACCTTTAATTTGTTTAAGGGTTTATCTCCACAGTCTCAAGGCTTGGATGTATGCATTTCACAATACCGCATAAATGTTTGTATCAGTATAGCATGCATTCGTTCCACAAAACATAACTTTGATTTAAACCATGTTTTACTTCAATACCTTGTTTTTGTGCATTTTACATATGGTTTAGTTGATATATTTCACTTAGCATACATGATATTCTTGGGTACACATTACATGATCTACATTAAACATAAACATTTTGACATTGATATACACATTTAGTGGTTTACATTGAACATAGACATTTCGATATGGTTTACACATTAACACATGACAATTCATTTATACATAAACAATTTACATTGGTGGTTGGTTTGAGTAACGAGGTGTGTGTAATATGATACAAGCATGGTGGATACGCCGCTGGTACTTCCTATATATAAGTGTTTGTATTACATTACATGTCGTAGCGTTTCTTAAATCATTTCAATATTTGACATATTACGTTTTACATAAACAACTTATTTTCACTTGACATTGATTTACAAAACAACTTATCTTATACAAAATCATTTTACTTGGTTATTCATTTAACCTTACATTATTCTCTTATTTATACATATCATCGCTTTTTGAATGATTTACAAAACAAAACAATTTACAAGGTTCATGACTGACTTTTGTTAAACAACTTTTTTCTAAACTCATAAGTCATGAATCCTCTTTTCACAAATCCTATGTATCTCACAGGCATTTTTATGCTGACGTACCTATTTTTACATGTGTTTTCAGGAGCTTTTGCGTAGGATGATGATCATGACACTAGGGCGGACCTGTGCCTTAGAGACTAAAAATGAAGATAGACTAGTTTAATTATGTTATGAACTCTTTGTTTCCTGTTTAAGACAATATAACACTCTTGTTTAATAAATAAAATATAACTTTGTATGCCATGGTTGTGAAACAATAATTCTGTTACAACACTCCCCGACGTTTCCGCCATGTTTTGTATGTTATACGTGGTCGGGGTGTGACATGATCCCATCGATGTAGATTCGGGCTAATCTTTCTACCTTTTAGTCTTCTCGTATTGGCAGAAAATGAGCAGATTTGGTCAAACGGTCAACAACAACCCAGATACTATCATGACTTGATGGTGTTCACGGAAGTTTCGTTATGAAGTCCATGGCTATACTTTCCCACTTCAACATAGAGATCGGGGGTTATTCAAGTAAGCTAGAGGGTCTTTGGTGCTCGGCCTTGACTTTCGAGCAAGTCAGGCACTTTCCAACATAGAGGGCGATATCTCTTTTCATGCCCGGCCACCAGTACTTGTAGCGAAGGTCCTGGTACATCTTGTCGGCACCGGGATGAATATAATATCGGGATTTGTGGGCTTCGTCCATCAAAATCTGTCGTAAATCGGTCCGCTTAGGGATCTAAATTCAGTCCAGATAATGGAATATCCTATTCGACTTATTCACAAGATGGGCTCCATCGTGGTAGATCCTTTCCTTCTTCAAGGTGTGTTCGGTAAAACACGTGTGCTGAGCTTCGCGGATGAGGGTTTCGAGGTGATGCTGGGCTGGAACATTACGAGCGCTATGCAAATAGCTTCATCGGCTTAGAGCGTCGGCAACGACATTTGCTTTGCCAGGATGATAACGGATCTCACAGTCGTATTCGTTGAGAAGTTCTACCCATCGGCGTTGACGCATATTAAGTTCTTTTTGGTCGAAGATATGTTGTAGGCTCCTATGATCGGTGAAGATCGTACACTTGGTACCATAAAGGTAGTGTCGCCAAATCTTTAATGAAAAAACAACTGCGCCTAGCTCGAGGTCGTGGGTTGTATAGTTCTTCTCATGGATCTTGAGCTGACGAGATGCGTAAGCGATAACCTTGTCTCGTTGCATGAGAACACAACCAAGACTAAGGTTTGAGGTGATGTGCGTAAAGTTTTAAATTTATAAAACACGATATTTTACTAACACCAAACACACATATGGGCAAGTGCACCCATCGTGAGCATAGTATAGTGTTGGTAAGATACCGAGATCGTCCAAGGACACAAGAGCTTTTAGTACCGGTTTATCCTCAACGTCTAATCAAATCAAAAGTTTAGAAAAAGGTTTTAAACTAGAAAAATAAAAACTAACTAAAATGCTGAAAAATAAAATAAAAGTAAAAACATATAGACAAGATGAATCACTTGGCTCCGACTCGTGATTAGTGTAACCTTTGATTATTTCTGCACTTTTAAGATATTATCTTAGTTATTGTAGTAGGCCCCTCTTTTGAAGGTGACGTTACCCTCAACCCAGTAGTTTGAGTCAGCAAGGATACAATCCTAAAGGGTCGGATTATTGAAAGATAATTAATTAAGTTATTAATGCATATTATGGTAGGCCCCTCTTTTGAAGTTGACGTTACCCTCGGCTAAGTAGTCTGAGTCAGCAGTGATACAATCCTAAGTAGCGGGGTTAAAGTATTAATAGTAGCTTACATATGAGGGGATCAAAGAGTTTGGACCCCCGCCATTCAATACCGGTAAGTATTGAAGGAGGACCTACTAAATTTGACCCAGGCCCTTGCAGGATCTATACACTGAACAAGGCAAGACTCTTATCAAATCATTCCCTTAACCCCCGACCAGGTACCCAACATACCTCCATATAGACCGTGGAGATATGAATGGTGAAAATCTTTTATTTTATATAGACAGTAAAATAATGCCAAGACACCACGGACAAACGATAAGGAAGAATCACCTTCAACATAAGAAACTGGTTATTAAAGTCATTAATACATAACCAAGTAAAAAGTGCGAAAAGATTAAAAATAAAAAGTATTACACTAGACACTTGTCTTCACCAAGTGATGTAAGAGACTTAGGAAAACATGGCCTTTGATTTGTCAAGAACTATTACGATCAATTTTGGATCCCGAGACGACTCACACACTCTATGATGGACTTGGATGATGGTGTTGTGATGGTGGTGGGTGGTGGGTGAAGTGTGAAAGAGGTGGTGTGCCAAGAGATGGTTTGCAAATGAGCCAAGCACCCCTATTTATAGGCTGAACAGCAGCTCGGGCACGGCCCCGTGTCTATCATCCTTCTCTGTCTTCATTAATTGCTCTTGTCTGCATTAGTTGACCACGGCCCGGTGTCCGCTGGGCACGACCCCGTGTGCAGAAGCGTATCTGTACTATCAAGATTTGCCTGGATTCTGCGAATCTTATAGTTGACCACGACCCCGTGTCCGCTGAGCACGGCCCCGTGGTGGGCGATAGAAGCTTCTACAGCTTTGTCTTTTATGTTGACACTTGGGCACACCCCCGTGTTCACTGAGCACGGGGCGTGTTCAGCCTTCTGTTCTCTTGTTTTGCTTGGGAAGATGCTGTCGGGGAGGTCGGAGATGCCACGTTTGTTCCTTTTCTTGTATTTATGATAGATTTAGCTGTCTTTTTGCTTCTTTTGTTAATTTGAGCTCATTTAATCCTGAAAATACAAAAGGAAGACAAAAACACACTTTTTCCAACATTAGTACTAAAAAGGGGTTAGTTTTATGACACAATTGATGTAATTTATATGTTGCATTTTGCACACATCAAATACCCCCACACTTGAATCTTTGTTTGTCCTCAAGCAAAACTCTTTATAATGTGGATTTACACTCGCAAATGGAATGGGTAGAAGAGAAGGTTTTTGGGCTTGTCATAGAGTGTCGGGATTTCCAAGATTCTTTATTATGTTTTTATTTTTATTTATTTACAATCCTATTCGTCATGATTTATTTAAAACTTTTCATAAGATAAATTACTTATTAGGGCATAACATGCGTCTTTAAAATTCTATTTATATACAAGTTCACATACCTCACGGGGGATCACTCAACACTCGGCCGAAGATGTATTTTAGTGAATCACTCGAGAGCGGCATGGAACTTACTCCTACCATAGGCTTGCCAAGCAATCAATCCTCCTCCTTTTTAACTATATACCTTTGTAAATATCAAGAGGACTTTTGGGTGAAGGGTTAGGCTTGGGTTAAAGGTAGGTGGTTGGGTTAGTGGTTAGTAGAAAAGGGCGAAAGGCGTAGGTTTTCGTAAGACTTTTTATTTTTTCAATTTTTATTTTGATGAAGCCTTTTTTCAAACAAATTTAATTTTGATGAACTTGTTTGTTTATTTTTCTTTTGCTTCATCATCAACATTTTTTTTTGAAAAGTCATATGAAAAACCGAGCTTGTTACTAAAACAAAGGGTTAAAAATAAAAAGGTTTTGGTGGGTGAAAGGGTGTTTGGTTTGGGTTAAGAAATGAAAAAGGTTTAGGCTCAAAGGGGTTAACTAGGGGGATTTTGGGTAGGTGAAAAAAAAAGAAAAATAATAGTGTAGAAATAAAAAAGGTTAGTCTTAATGCCTCCATCATTTACTTACTCGGGTTTAAGTTGGTAAGGACCGGGAATGTATCGTCGTGGCAAGTTCTAGAGTTGTAAGAACCAAGCGGCTATTCACATAAGAAACGAAAAAATGAGCATTTAGTGTAAAGGGATTAGGATCAAATATAAAGGATCCTAATTGTAAGAAGTGTAAGAAGGATTTATAGAGTGACAAGTGTCCCATAACCTAAAAAACCCACTATACAAAAAACCCCACTACAAAAAAAAAAAACCCCCTTAAACATCCACCACCACCAAAAACCTAAACCCCCACCCCCCATCACCCACCAAAAAAAAAAAAAAAATTTTGCCGAGGTGGTGGGGGTTTAGGTTTTTGGGTGGTGGTGGGGGTGGGTGTTTAGTTTTTTTTTTGGGTGGGGTTTTTTTTTGGTGAGGTATAGTTTTTTTTTTATTCCCGAGGGGGGGGGGGGGGTTAGGTTTTTTTTAGGTTTTTGGGGGGTGGGGGGTTAGGTTTTTTGGGGGGGTTTTTTGGTGAGGTATAGTTTTTTTTTTTTTTTGCGGGGGGGGGGGGGGGGTTTAGGTTTTTTGGAGTTTTTTTGGTGAGTTATAGTTTTTTTATTGTTTTTTTTTTTGCCAAGGGGGGTGGGGGGTTTAGGTTTTTGGGTGGTGGTGGGGTGGGGGTGGGTGTTTAGGTTTTTGGTGGTGATGTAGTGGGTTTAGTTTTAAGTTATTGGACACTTGTCACTCTATAAATCCTTCTTACACTTCTTATAATTAGAAGCCTTTGTAGAATAACTTGACCCTAGTTTAAAGATATGTATTTGTATGCTCAATAAAGGCTCAAAACTCACTTTTGTGGGAATGGGTTTTTATGTGATCAAGTATATATGATCAAATTTTAACTAAGCTTGTCATGTCGTTTCATAATTTTCTTATGTTGGATCTTTTTATCATGACGCTATCGGTTGTAAATTTGGAAAAATATAACCTTTTTAGAATTTGAAATTCCCGAGTTAAACCTAGACAAGGAAAAAAATGAATAATTTTTGAAAAAAATTTGAGGTGATTAGCGGTTCCAATAGAGTTTTGTGTATGGCTTATAATTAGGACTTGCAAGATTCAAAGTTTTAGCATCCCCCCCCCCCCCCCCCACTTAAATTACACATTGTCCTCAATGTGTCCCAAAAATAAGTTTTTAGGTTGATTGAATGTGTAAAAATGTGTTAAAAAGCAAAATTTTATGTTACTGGGCGTCTGGACGCGGCCCCGTGGTGTCCGGGCACGGCCCCGTGTTCAGTCCCCAGTAACAAAAAGTTGTAAAAAGAAACAGAAGCCTGGACACGGGGGTGTGTTGGGTGAACACGGCCCGTGTCCAGTTTACCTGAACTGGGCATTTTCTGCAGACTGTGCAGCACGGGGCCGTGTTGGGTGGGCACGACCCGCGCTGAACTTGCTGTAATGAAGAAAATTTTGTCCGATAACCCTGTTTTCGTGCAGGGGGTGCTGGTCCATTTTCCCTTGTTATCCTTTGGCATCCCGAGTGTGTTTTACTCATTACAACATCATCTATACACCGAATTAACTAAAACCATCATTCATTAAGTCATAGAGAGAATTACATAATAATCCTAAAAATTAAAATTCTAGATAAGTAGGTCAAAGAAGCACAAGAAATCTAAATCAAGAAGTTCTAGCCTAAAATTTATTCTACTAGCAAAATTTCCAGAAAGATAATTCTCTTGGTTAGATGCGGCTTGAAGAACTTCTTTCTCCGAGCATGGGTTCCTCACACGTCGGCGGGCCACTCCTCTATCTCCCTTGGGAGATGAAAGGCGGGCTCATTGGCATTGGTTTGAGAGGGTGCAACCTCCACCGGGACTTCTTGTAGATCTTCAAGAGGAGGTTCCGCTGGAAAGTCATCCCACCCATTATGATTGTTGATTCCAAGTGCTCTGTTCCAATCCTCTTGAGGGAGGATTGGTTCCGTGGGAGGTGTTACAAGAATGTTTAACCTCTGGTGCAAGAGGTTAATTTCTTGAAAACTGTTTTCCAACCCCACCGTAAGATAATTTATACGGCCTATTAGGACCTCCTCTACCGAAGACATCTCATCAAGAACTTCACGTAATGCCATTACGTAACGTACGAGAGTTGCTTCAATTGATGACCTTCTTTCCCTTCGACTGTTTCTGGAGTGCGCAGAAGAGGTTCCACTGTTTTGACTAGACATTCTACGAAAACAAACCAAAAATAGTTCATTTTAATGAAACA
>JARYGA010004796.1:0-27768 GCA_030545235.1 Helianthus tuberosus | reverse complement strand
CCATACCTGAATAGGCTCCTATAGGTGTGTCTTCAGGAATAGAGTAACGTTGCACATAGTCCCTATTCTCGTCCCACCATGGGTCGTAATTTGGGTCTAGGGGATTTGGTGCAGGTACCCTAGGGATTTCTTCTGGGTTAAAGTCATGCATCTCCACCCGATTTTCCTGGTTTTCTATTTCCATGGGTTGATCTGGGTTTTGCGGTTGTGGGGCTACTAGTTGTTCCAGACTTGGGTCAGCAGCAGTTGTAGCTAGGATATGGAAATTAGCTAGGCTTCTATTAAGCATATCTTGCGTATGAGCATCTGTCTCTCGCTTAATAGCTGCTAAGGCCCTTTGCTGTTGTAATTTTCGCATTCTTTTCTGTAACGCCCCAAAATCCAGATGTTATATATTCGAGATATGTCCTTATGCGTTATGTTATGAAATAAATAACTAGGCCATTTAACTAGGTTAAATGCCCGGTTTAGACTATTAAAAGAGAAAAGTAGTGCCAAATATGTTTTAAAGGCAAACTCGAGGGGTTAAAGTGTATAGGATGAAATGTTGAGTTAAATAAGAAAATATCACACACAAACACACATTCTGCGTGTGTTCTCGATGGTTCAGGAGCTCCAAAGGAGCTCAACCCTAACTCAACCTTAAAGCTTCAAATTGAAGAATGAATCAAGGCCCAAATTCACAACCGAGCATGAATTAGTGATCACCTTCACAAGGGGATCGTAAGGTATGTCTTAAATCAAAGATTGGTGATCATGTGTGAAGTGGGTTATGTTCTAATCCGTAAGTTAATGTGAAATTGATCATGTATAAGTGTTAGAATCGTCATATAGAACATAGGTTATGTATGGTTTGTGTTAATTTGATGATTAGAGGTGAAACCCACTTGTTTTGGTAAGGATGATGACTTGAATGATCATCCATGTTCAATTCTTGTTGATTGTTGATGAAGTATGATGGATATGATGAATTCTTGTGAGTTGAATTGAAAGAAATGTGGTGGTGATATGTTTGATGTTTATGTGTGAATGTTATATGTTGATTACTAGTAGGATTTGATGAATTATATATGAACTTAGAAGATTTATGCATAAATTAGTTGTACGTTATGCTTAAAAGGTAGTACTCACATCAAGTGTATGATGAAATGTATATAGTGTCGTCCGTATAGTCAATTATGATGTTGCGGGTATATGTTGATAAGTCGATGATTACATATGGTCAATAGTTGACTTTTGAAAGTCAACAAGTATAAGAAACATGATTTGACTCGTTGTCGTAAAGGTAGGATTATAGGAAGTCGTTGGGTGCATGTTATGTTAATATGCGTTATGTGTGATTACATGATGAATTACATGAGTAGGAAAGAAGATGAAGTTGATTTCTATGTAGTATGCTTGTTAGAAATGACTAAGGGAAGTTAAGTGTGGATTATGCGATTGGTATGATTGTTAACATGTACAAATAGGTATGCTAACAAGAATGTGGTTTTGATGACATGGAAGTGTAGGGACCATGTCGAGACGGCCTCAAGCAAGATGTGTTAACGGGTCAAGAAGGGGCAAGGATCGGATACGAGCGCGGACGCATAAGGTAAGTGATTTCTGTAATCACTTCTTAGTTCGATTAAGTATACGGTGTTTTAATTAACTAAACATGATGTTGGAGGTTAACTATGTGACGTAGTCTTTCGTCGTAGATAATGAGATTAAAGTTGACCAAAATGCCCTTGATGGGTATTTTGGGTAATCAATCTTAAAAGTAGTTTAGAAACAAGTTATTCGATTAGTGTAGTGTTTTGGTAAAGTATGAAAGTGAGGAGTATTGTTTTGTGAGTCAGAAACATTTAATGCACAATTACCCTTAACGGGTCAAAATAAGCTTATGAGCCCAACCGGGTGAAATAAGATGTAAAGTATCCGGGAATGAATCTTTTATGACAAACGACCTTGATATTATCAATTCCTATGAAGTTAAGGTCGAACAAATAAGTTATATGATAAAATTATGAACGGGTAGATTCTTGGAAAAAGGGGTAGTAATCCGAAGACTTAAAAGTCTGGGATTTTGTTAATCCGGATGTCGGATCTTAACTCCCTAAGATGGAAAATTAAATTACGGACGCGTAGGAAAAAGAATCGGGTAAAACGGACCAATAACGAAGAAGTTATGACCGTTTCCGTGAAATGCGGTCGTGCTGAAAATCTGCAGCACAGCAACAGCAACATTCTGCTTATTTGAGGGCGTCGCGTGGCGCGACGGTCCGTCGCGTCGCGCGACGGGGTGTCTGTTCGGCGAAAAGTGTTCGGTTGCTCTGTTTTGGTTTGGGAACCCGTTCAAACGCGTTCTAAGTTGTGTATGACTAATTTAACTTATGTTTTATGACCATTAGGGTAAACACACATGTAGATAGGTATGTATGCCTGTTTGTATATCTCCGTATACGTATGTAGAAATGTATGAAAGCCCGTATGTACCTACGTGAGTATGTTTATAAGTATGTGAGCAAGAAAATAAGCGGATATGTGATGGTATGTATGGGAGTAGGCATGTATGAGTTTGGTTTGATGCACGTAGGGTTGTATGTATGTAAATGTGTATAATGTCATGTGTGTACTTAATGATGTTAGTATGTGTACATATAGATATGTATATAATGATGTAGATGTGTGTATATGTAAGTATGTATGTAGATTGGCATGTACGTGTGTGAGCATGTATGTAAGCAGGTATGTATGCATGTGTGTACGTATGTATATATATATAGAGATAATATGTATGAAGTAGGGTATGTATGTAAGTCTTTCAGTATGATTGAGTGTTTACGATGTTTGTTCGTGCACCTGGAGTTATAAGTGAAATGCAGGAATGACAAAGAAGCCTCATCATGGATGGTTTGACAGGATGGAAAAGCTGGGATGTAAAGAATTAACGAAGCGAGATGTAAACGTGAAAACCTTGTGGGTTTATAATGTGTACTAATGTTGTGAATTTTATGTGATGAACGCAGGTATTAACAGTCATGAGGATAACCAAGGATTGGAGATCGAGGATCGAGTCGCAAGACGGATTGTACGGGAATGACTAAATATGTAATTTAATGTCGATAAGTTATGTTCTTATATTATAAAAATGAATTTTTAGAATGTCAAGATGTATGTCATGAAAGAAATTTTTATGGTACGATTTTCCGCTGCGACTTTAGTCAGTTACGAATTAGGGTGTAATAAGTTGGTACGAGCAAAAGCTTCTTTACTGAACCATCCTCGTTTCTTATTAGGAAATGGTTCCTCCGACTTAGCTGTAAAGGCAAATATTCCTTCCTCCTGATCAGCAGAATACCCCGAAAGGGCAGGCTGTGATGAGGTACCTTCACTCTTAGGTGAATCAGACAACTGACGACTCATTTCTGAGGGTCATTGATCACTCATTCTGTAAACTATCAAATAGTCAAATAACACATAACAAATAAATACAGTTATGCACTTATTTACATAATTTTATTTCCTAACACAAATTTCAGAATTTTAAGTGTCAGCAGAACACTTCTTTGGCTCAGACCAGTGGCTAGGCTCTGATACCACCTTCTGTCGCAACCCCCGATCCCTGATCCCCGGGAACGGGCGGACGCGATCACAGAGTTTCGGTGGTATCAGGTTGTTATTTAATCTTGCAGCGGAATTTACATCAGGACCGTAGTTAGGAAATATTTATCAAAGTAAAAACCACCTCATTTAATATTAATAATCACATGGGTAAAACCCAAGTTTCTTATTACAATACATTTATAGGGACAAACCCTATTTTATTGAATTTAAAACATCGTTTATTAGGTAACTTTTATAGCCACATTTTCCCCAAGCCTTCAGTGCTCTCCAGCTGGCTTTTTACTAATTGGCTTTCACATTGGGTTACCTGAAACGCGTTTTAAAAACATTTGTCAGTCGGAAATACTGCTGGGTGAATCCCAATTTAATCAAGAAACCTTTTATCGATTAAAACACTATTGAGGACGATTACAATGTTTATATCTACACAATTACTCCATTTGGTACTATCAATCCACTGACTTGTGGGTCATATTACACATTGGCTAACTCATTGTCCAATGGTAACGTACTGTCAATCTTGACTTACTACTCACAGTGTAGTACAAATTTTGTATACAAAACCCCAACATACCGGCAGTAATTGAAGAACTACAAAGACTCAATCACCGCTTAATCACATTGTAAAACAATTAAGGTTTTGTAAATTATTCCAAAAACGTTAACAAAAAGAGGATAAACTCACTTTGCTATTTTAGACTTCGCGTAAGGGTTTCCTGGATATAATCTATAATTTATACAAATGTACATTGGTTAGTATCATAACCCTTTGAAAATATTAATAATACCCTCCCCGAGACGGCATTCCAACAACTACGTCGGGCAGAACCACGACAGTTGTTACGGAACCCTAAATCAATCGGGCAGCGTAACTATTATGAAACTGGGGTTATAATACTTACAACGGAGCAGAACCTCGCTAATTAGGGGTATAATACCCGACTATATTGCCTCTTCTACAGAAATTGTGATTTGAGATTGAAATGTGAGCGACGGAAAACGAAAACTGATGCCTGCTATTTATAGTTGTGATATAAGACATTTAGGCGGCCCGCGTAAGGTAAGGCAAAGCCTTACGCGGCCCGCGTCAAACCAAGGGTCAACACATAGCTTGTCCGGATCACCACTAGGCTTGACACGATGTCGACACGTGTCGGCTCAGGATGCATCCGCGTTTGATGACCTCTAGCGGCCCGCGTAAGTGTAAGCTTAAGCTTACGCGGCCCGTATCAACTTAAGAAGTCAATGAAGTCCGGTCTACACCCTTATACGGCCCGCGTGTACTGTTGGGGTGGGTCTACGCGGCCCGCCTCAACTCCATTTTTCTTATTTTTATTTTATTTTATATGTTATAATCTATTTAGGGCTCGGTTTTCACATACGGTGTGTAATATAAGACATATAAGGTATTTTAACATATAACAGAGTGTCTGAATTATTATAAGGGCGTTGGTTTTACAGAGGGTTGTTACAACAGGGACCATCCAAAAGTTGGGTCTCAACGTTCATTGAGCCATTCGACAGTTAGTTTGGTAATATTCATTTACTTAATAAACGAACGAGCATAAACAATTTTTTTATGCATTTAGTTAAATAAGCGAACACGAACACATGTTTAGTTTATTTACGTTCCCGAAGGAAAGCAACATTCGGAAATTTTTTAAAAATGGAAGGCTCTAGTTCGTCATCTTTATCTTCTTCGTCATCGTCTTCGCTTGAGAAGTATCTTTTATTCTCGTCAGATGACGAGGGACCAACTCTAATAATTTCAACGATTCGGAAAGTGGTTGAAATTATATTGGAAGAAGAAAGGTGCTCCTCAGAACCCAAGAGGAGGAAAGATATAGTACGAGATCGAATCACCGCACATGATTTGTTGATAAGTGATTGTTTTTCACCCAACCCGACGTATGATGATAGTAATTTTAGGCATCGTTTTCGTATGAGCCAAGGGGCGGACCCACCCTTTGGCCAAGGTGGGCGGCCGCACCCCTTGAAAAGAAAAATTTAGTGTATTTTTTGGGCAAAAAACCTGACCGCACCCCTTGAAAATTTGGTTGAGCACCTCATCCGCACCCTCAACAAATAATTCATGGGTCCACCACTATATGAGCCGTGATTTATTTCTTAGAATATCATTCGAGTTATCCAGTAAATAGTAAATATGAATATTTTCAACAAAAATACAGATGGGCATGGTAATCTTGGATTGGGAAATTGCACATTGCAAAAAGCCAAGGCCGCACTTAGAAAATTGGCTTATGGGACGACTTCCAACATTATGGATGAATATATAAAAATGTTGGAATAAACCGCGAGGGAAAGCCTTCATCATTTTTGTGAGTATGTCATTTAACTATATTAAAAATATATTTGAGAAACCCTATGTTTGGTGACATACAACAACTTTTGGAGGCTCATGAAGAGCGACATGGTTTCCTTGAGATGATCGGTGGTTTAGATTGTATGAAATAAGAGTGGAAAATTGTCCAACTGTGTGGCGCAGGTGTGACAACCCTAACTTTCAAGGTCAGTATCTCTTCATCACGTGATCTTGTTTCTCGTTATTTCTCTTTCGTATCTTCCCTGCGACGATAATTGGTAAACGCTTGTGACTGTAATATAATGGCTAAACGTATTATGTGTTTGAGTAAATTTGTGTAAGTGTGTAAATTGGGCCGAATCCTGTGTCGTGTATATGATTGGGCTACGTCCTCGTGTTTTTATTAAAATGGTCGTTTTAATTGGGCTGCACCCCAATTCTTGGAAGCCCAAAGCCAACCAATTATTTACGGAAGCCCAAGTCCATCAATATATGTTGTTTGTGGGCTTGGCCCAGTTCGGTCAAGATGTCCACCGCCCCAACCTTACAATTGTATATGAATACGTAATATTGATCAAGTTAGATTAAACTTATATCACAAGTCATAAACCCTAAGGCTTTCCCCTCTGATCGCACGGCTTCAGTAGAGACCCCCTCCCCCCCTCTCTCGTGAAGATATCATTCTGTTAATCAAAGGTCCCGGTTAGTAAATCTTGATTTTTAACGTTATTGTTAATTACGAGTAGATGACGATGTTTATGTATAGTCTTGATTTTGTATGTTATATGATTTCATGTTGAAACTTTCGATGATTGTTATAGGATGATTAGGGTGTATGCGCATGATTGAAATCATTGTACAATGTACTACGTGAATGAGATGACAAGCCCAAGATTTGACTGTGAGGTTTAAGATGTCGACAGGCCATAACATGATAGCTTATCGGCCCAATGAGTGGTCACCCCACCAAATGAAACGGTCCAATAATAAATTGATATAGAAATTGGTGTTGGCCATTTTAATCAAACCCATGTGCATTCAATTTAAGAATGATACTAAAACAATTAATGCAAAAAAATTCAGTTGCATGTGGATATAGGTTTACCGCAGAGAATCAAGTCCATTAATACATCAGTCCAATAGGAATATAATGCTTTAAAACGTTGTCGGCCATTGTTGTTGTTTTGTTAATAATATAAAAGGATTCATGGCTGGCATGTTAATATGATGTGCACGTTAATTAGCTGGGCTGCACAAACAATTAGAGAAAATAATAAGTTGATTATTTTGGGCTTTGCTTTGGGCTCTTCGATCACACACACACATGCTACTGATGCATTATGAATGAACTGATCATGTTGAGTATATATTTTAACTTTGGCATGTCATGAATACTTGAATTGGGCCGCATATGATCCAAGTTGTCTTTTAAAGTCATAATACTAGTAACTTAGTTTTGTTTGGTTTGGGTCTAGTGTTGTGGGGCCGGGTATAAGGTGTGGATAACTGGGCTACATAAGCAAAATGGTGGAAAATAGTTTTACTGAACCGTACGATGTTGTTTTGTGTTGGGTTTAATTGAAATTGGGCATCTGGTATGGGCTGCCAAGGGATGGCAAGCCGTAAACGGTGTTAATACAAAATTTGAGGTAACTAAATAAATGTTGAGTGATATAAATTATTGTTGCTATGTGCTATGATTGTATCTATGCGTGAACTTCGTGAATGTCAACTGATTGCGTGTACGTGCAAACTATAGGCCTTGATTGATTAATTGTGCACAAGTAATTAAGGATACCGAGCAAACCGAGGTGAGTTCACACTCCTAAGGAATGGGATTCCCGGTGGGTTGGGAATGGGATTGAATAACTACTCGTACTATCATTACTATTAAACTACTTTTCACTGTCCTCGGGTTGGGAAGGGCACGTACGTAAAACCTACGTACACTCATACTTACTACTGTCCTCGGATTGAAGGGCACGTACGTAAAACCTACGTACACTCATACTTGCTACGGTCCTTGGATTAAGAAGGGCCCGTACGGATACGACTAGTCTAGTAACATACAACATGGGAAGCCCCCACTAATCTTCGCAAACATGTTTGGGAAACCGCGATACGGATTAATACGATACACATGGGAAGCCCCCACTAATCTTCGCAAACATGTCTGGGAGACCGCGATACGAATTAATACGATACATGGTTTACAAAACGAACATATGATTTACGAAACTAATGCTATAACTAAACAATCAACTGTGAACTCGCTCAACTTTGTTGTTGACTCGTTGTTACATGCCTTGCAGGTCGTTAGGTACTCATGGAGCTTGCATTGGAGTGGGAAGAGTCGTTGTGGGACATGGACAGCTGTGTGCCATGCTAAACATTTGAAACGTTTAAACTTATGACTTGGTTTTAAACATTATGCTTCCGCTTGCAACTTAAACTATGTTTTGTTTAGACACCAATTGTATTGTGTTGGATTTTATATATTACTTACATGCTTGTTCAATATGATTGGTGGCTTGATCCTGGTCATGTCAAGTCTCCAAGCGGTGTTACTCCGCGTGTGGATTTTGGGGGTGTGACAGCAGGCAACCCCCTTGTGGATATCATAAAAACCAGTTATGATGCTTGAAGCGGTTGCATCTTAAGATTTTCGGATTTGGCATGCATTATTTGGTATGCCTGCTGCAAATAACGATTTAAATATTCTTAATCAATCCTCAATTTTCAACGACTATATAAATAAATGGTGTTGGACCGAAGGCTTTTTTTTTGTAAACGGTGCAGAGTACAAATACGGATTGTATAACGGGTGGTAGTTACCCGGATTATGTTGTGTTTGTAAAATCATTTACATGGGGAACAACGTTAGTCGAAAAGAGAACTAAGTTTAATGGTGGTCAGGGGCGGACATACTATTGTCCGTGGGTGGGCGGCCGCCCCCTTTAAAATTTTTATTTTTAGTGTTATACGGATGAGAAAATCCTAAGCACGCCCCATGAAATTTTGTCTTTTGACATCGCACCCCATGAAATAGCGAATAGATGAAGCAAAGTGTATTAGACCTAAAAGAAAAAATAATAAGAACAAAATTCATTGGGAAAAAATTCCGACGGGGTGCTTATTTACTGCAGATTTCTGAAACTTTGGAGAAGAAGATAGATAGAATAGGCATAGGGGTTATTTTGTAATTGTCACTAGTAAAATAGGTTAATAAGAAGGTGACACATGCAACTACTTTCAAATACTCAACTTTGACCTCTTCATTTTTGTTTTCTTTATTTTTCAGTTTTATTTAGTTAATGATCCTACCTTTTGTTGTGTGCATCTTGCATCTGCATCGTAACTAGTAACTAGTAGAGTAACATTACTTATTTTACTAAACCTTGTTTAATATTCAGCTCTAGTAACTAGAGTAGTAGAGTAACATTACTTATTTTACTAAACCTTGTTTAATATTCAGTTATTTCCATTTTATTAAACATTCAATAATAACAAATTAAAGATAATTATTTATTTTACTGGATTGTAACTTTTAATTTTTTTTATGCTTTATTAGGTTCTTAATTTTAACATACACACATATATTTTTTTATCATATAAACATGTTTTTGAAATGATGCTTGATAAAAATTATTCAAACTAGCTGTTTATGTTTATTAGAGTTGTTAATTAGCAACTAAAGTAATAATAAAAACAATTAATAAGAACTTGAATTATAAAAAGACGAAATTATCCGTTAAAGAGGTAACTAACTGATACTAGCAAATGTTGAAAAAAAACTATTATAACGCTTCAGTTAAAATTTTCTAGTTTTGCTGCCTGGCTTTTAAAAAATGAAAACCAGTAGAAAATAATTGTATGGATATTGTATTTCTATTATAAATTATGATTGAGGATTGGCTTATTTTTTTATTGTATATGAAATGTAATTTGGGATTATCCCTTCTTTACGTGACCCGATCCGACCCGTATCAGATCAAAGCTTTTTTTAAATTTATCATATACAACCGACCTCTAAAACTTTGCGCACCCCATGAAAAAATTTATGGGTCCGTCACTGATGGTGGTCAAACGGTAGCACGAAAAGACATTGAACGAGCGTTTGTGTTTTGAAGAAAAGATGACACATTTTGAAGATGTCGTGTAGGATTATGGAAAAACCTAGAATTCTAAATGTGATGTACGCGTGCTTTATATTACATTACATGATTTTGGAGGATGAGTGACACGCAATTTGCGAGTACTATGAGGAGGGGAGTCAATCAAATACCGTAGAAACAAGCGATAAAGAGAGAGAAGCGAATTCAAATGGAATTTATGACAATATAACACATCATGACCTTCGAGCGGATTTGATTAAACACATTTGGAGCGTTCTACGAAATGACCCTGACGAAGACGGAGAGAATGATTAAAGGTTTATGTAATTGTTTTTAGTTTTAAGTAATTTTAGTTTTAAGTTTATGTAATTTAATTTTAAGTTTATGTATTTTTTAATTTATGTTATTTATACAATTAATATTAATGTTTTATATTTTAATTTAATATATTTTATATAATTTTTAAATATAAAATAATAATAATAAAAAGTGTGTGTCATGTGTCGAATAAGTCATCTCTTTCACGCCACGTCCCACACCTCACTTTTTTTGTATCACGTCACTTGTCTGACGCGTGCTAATGAACCCCCTACACGAATGTTCTACGAAAAAAAATCCATTTACTTTGCTAAAAACTAAAAGCCAATGTTTTTTTCATCAAATATCAATCACTTTTCCCACGCGTTTTCCATAGCAGCCGTAGTGTATCTTCTGACCTTCAATCGTTGACTTCATGTCATCTTCTGACCTTCAATCGTTGACTTCTAGTTGTATCTGGCCTTGGATCCGTAATCTCTTTTTGTGTGGATCTCCGATAATGTTGAATAAGATCTGATCAGTCCTTCATTGCATCCGGTCCCAGTGCGGTGGAAACACCAATTAATTTGCTTTACACATCTCGTTAATGTTATTTAGTTTTTGTGTTCTAGTTAACGGGTAACAAGCTGCGCTGCGACCCCACCCCATAAACTCAAAAAATAAATGGAATCAACGCTTGCGTCTTCAAGCTGCACTTCCGCTTCTTCTACTCAACAGTGGAATCACGATGTTTTTCTTTGTTTTCGAGGAGTAGACACAGGAAGAAACTTCGTGGGTCATCTCTACGCAGCACTTTACCAACGTGGAATCCTCACCTACCTTAACACGGAAACACTTCCACATGGCCTAACGATTGATGCAACACTCTTCAAAGCTATCAAAGAATCACGGATTGCCGTTGTAGTGTTCTCGAAAAACTTTGTCAATTCTTTGTTTTGCTTGAAGGAACTTGCATATATCATACATTGTAGGGATGAGATGGGGCAAATTGTTGTGCCCATATATTATCATGTTGATCCCTCGGAAGTGCGCAAACAAAAAGGGGAGTTTAATATGGTTGATTGGTATCGGAAGGAGGATAAGAACAAAGTTGAATCATGGAGAAATGCATTGGTGGAAGCAGCTAATATTTCTGGATGGACAGTTGGTTATCGCCATGATATGTAAGATTCAATATCCATTATTTAAAGTTTTGATACCTATGATTTATGCATATCACAACTCAATTTTAGATATTTGTTTCTTAAAAGCATCTATAATATCAAAACCTCATGTGCAGTCGTGAAGCAGTATGCATCAAACAAGTCGTTGATACGATTTCGAATAAACTGTTTCCCAACAAAGATGACAACGATATAGGGACTCTCTTACAGGATACGAAATTGAGCAGTGGTGGTGGTAAGAAATTCCATCTCTTAGCATTTCTCTGTCTTTTTACTTAATTCCATTTATGTCTTTTTCTACTCAAACCACAAGAATTTTCTTAACGCAGATTCGGTCTTTGATCATTCTAAACAAATCAATACATCAGTGTCATCTTCAGTGTTGTATTCACACCCTTATAAGTCGACAAAATTCGATGTGTTTTTGAGTTTTCGAGGAGAAGACACTCGCTACAACTTTGTGGATTATCTGTACTTATCTCTAAACCAACAAGAAATTCACACTTACATGGATCAGACTCTACTTTTATGTCATCCAGCATATCCAGCTATTGAAGACTCACGAATTTCCATCATCGTATTCTCTAAAAACTATGCAAACTCTTCATTGTGCATGGACGAGCTTGTATATATAATGAAATGCAGGGATGAGAGAGGGCAGATAGTTATCCCCATATTTTATGATGTCTACCCATCGGAAGTAAGAAGACAAAGAGTGGATTATGAAGAAGCATTCTCCAAACATGAGTCGATGAATCCCTACAAAGCTGAATTATGGAGAAAAGCACTGAACGATGCAAGCAACATTAACGGATGGGAAATCAGTGAAATCGCTGACGGGTAGTTTTCTTTATTATTTCGAAATCTTTAATGCTTTAACAACATTCATATTCGAATCCTCTTCCTCTTCATCATCCTTAAAATTTAGCTAAAGAAAATATTTATCCCTAAAATTTGTTCACCAGTTTAAAAATCCTCACATCCCATTCGGCCATTCCTATATCTATCTGCATTCAATTAAAATAACTTCTTTACTTTTACATTATTATTTTTTTCGCATTTTTCACTCACAACCCCTCATAAAAGTAAAAAAGAACAAATATCGGGAGTGAACATAGATTTCAATGTAAATGCTCTAATTGTTTAGGCCAATATATCCCCCACTTGTAGTGGAGTGGTGGAAAGAACTTTGGGTTTCCTTGGAGACCCGGGTTCAATCCCCACCTCTTGCATTTGGGGGAAAATGACCCCAACCTTGGTTGAGGGGTCATGGCAATGATGGATAAGAGCCTTGAGTGCGTAATAGCCCGGGTTCGAGTCTTGAGCCGCACACGAGTTTTCTATTACATTGCGGTTACTCCGGCTCTTGAGTGCGGAGGCTGCAAAGGCAGTCAAGTGGCTGTCGGCTGGAAATTTTCTCGTCGAGCGCCTATGGTCAACCTCGGATGCCTCGCCCGAGGGGGACTAGGACCCATGCAATGTGGGTGTGATCCTCTCGACTGTTGGAGTCAATCGCCGTTCAAAAAAAAAAAATTTGTTTAGGCCAATGGTTGTCAGAAATACTTGATCTTGACTTTGGTGTATCATCTTAAATGGTGGTAATCTACTCATCTTTGATATTTGGTTCTCCCTTCCATATTTGTGGGGCTAATTCCTCATGAGTGAATATGAGCATATGCTTATTTTCCTCATGAGGCCAAAGGTATCCAACTAATTGTCAAGAAAATTTCAAATATATTGTTTCCGGACAAAGACCTTATAGGATTACAAACTCGCTTGGGAGATATAAAATATGGAGGTGGTGGTATGATTACCATCTCATCATCTTCTCATGAAAACTTGGAGCACTTGAGGATTCCTATCCATGAAATATTATTGGCAATAAATAATTTTTCTAAAAATAACATCATCGCGAAGGGTGGGTTTGGGAAGGTGTACCAAGGTCTATCTAAACAACATGGCACCATTGCTGTAAAGCAATTAGATCGTAGGAATGGACAAGGAGACCAGGAATTCATGATGGAGATTGCATTGCTTTCAGTTTATAAACATGAAAACCTTGTCTCTCTTGTTGGCTTTTGTGACGAAGATGGAGAGAAGATACTTGTTTTGAAGTATGAAATCAACGGAAGTCTTGACAAACATTTATGTAGTAAGGATCTAACCTGGACCCAACGTCTTCGTATTTGCTTAGATGTTGCTAACGGGTTGAAGTACTTACATGAAGACGTTGGAGCCCAACATAGAATACTTCACCGTGACGTCAAGAGCTCCAACATCCTATTGGATGAGAACTGGAAGGCCAAAGTTTCTGATTTTGGTTTGTCTAAAATAGCTCTTGCAAATGTACCGTGTAGTGTTATCATTTCTCGTGTTTGTGGCACGCTGGGGTATGTTGATCCACAATACCTAGAGCATAACATTCTCACACAAAAATCTGATGTTTACTCGTTCGGGGTTGTACTCTTTGAAGTTTTGTGTAGTAGATTAGTAAATGCTCGGGAGTATCACTTTTCAGCCCAATTGGCCCAAAATCATTACGAAAAGGATACTCTGGATGAAATTATTGATTCAGGTCTAAGAAGTCAAATGAATTCAGATTGCTTAAGTATTTATTCAACCATCGCCTATCAATGCTTGAAGAAACGAAGAGATGAACGCCCAACGATGGGCCTTGTTGTGGATCAACTCGAGAAAGCATTAGATTATCAACAAGTAAGTTGCTGCAATGGTCACAACTTTTATCCGTCACCTATTCTTTAGATTATTAATGCTTATATTTGACATCAAATTGAACATTTGTGATTTAAAAAAAATAGAAATTTGTATTCTTGACTCTTAGAATCCTTTCACTTCTTGTTTTTTAACAGGGATTAAGTGGATCTTTGCATGATGTATACATTAGTTTTAGACACCGAGACACCGAGTGCCACATTGTTGATGATATTTATGATGCTCTTCACCAAGGAGATGTTTCCACTTACGAGGATGAATTTTTTGCATAAGTAGGTGGTTTGAACCACAAAAGAGTGTTATTAGGTGGGTTTGAATTATGTTTTCATATTTAGGTAGGTTGTGAAACCATACAGCGACCTTGATGAAGGTTTTCTGCAAAAATCAGAGTTTCTGCAAAAAGCTGCATCAAATGTTGAAGATCGCTGAATGATACAGCGACCTTGTGAAGGTCGCTGTTTGAAGTACCAAGCTTTATGAAGGTCGCAGTTTCATGTACCAAGCTTTGTGAAGGTCGCTGAATGATCTTCCAACCTTCTGAAGGTCGCTGTTTCATGTTACATGCTTATTGAAGATAGCTGTTTGAACTCACAAGCTTATTCAAGGTTGCTGTTTCATCTTACGATGTTATTAAAGGTCGCAGAATCATGTTGCAAGCTTATTAAAGGTCGCAGGATCAATATACAAAGTTAAGAAAGGTCGCAGAATCATATAGCAAGCTTATTGAAGATCGCAATATGGTGTCACAATCTTTGTAAATAACGACAATCTTTGCAGAATTTATGCAGCTTTCGTTTGCTAGTGTAATGCTTTTGAGTGGTTAATGTGAGTGGCAAACAGTAACCTTATGCTAGTATAGATGCTATGACTAAAGCATCGTCTCTCACATTAATTGGAATCAAGCCTGCAAAGTTGGATAGGTTTGTGTAAGAAAAATATTGTGCTTGAAGAAAAATACTGTGCTTGAATATGAATTCGAAAACTTATTCACAGAATGAAGTCTTTAAATTTGAAAACTGGTTTGAACATAAAGCAAACCACAACATTTTCAATATCAAACGAAGCTTCAATCCTTTCATTACCGATAAATATTCAGTCAACTTTGATCTGCGGAAGATGAATTTTGAATGTCATCCTGGTCCTCTTGATGCATCGATGTTGTTCTTGGACAAGAATCACCGTGCGTTTGAGGTATTCAAAAATCCAACAGCGTATGATGTGCCATTAAATATTAGACGATCAGATCGAACGTTTTGGCAGCATATGAAACAAAATCCAGTTGGTGGAAGGGTAGAAGGTTTAATACATGCAGCAGGATTCAGTGGGATACTGCAAATTGGGTACAAGTATGTAGACCACGCCTTAATAACTGCGTTGGTTGAGAGATGGAGGCCAGAAACTCACACGTTTCACCTTCCTTTTGGAGAAACCACAGTGACATTACAGGATGTCAACGTGCTGTGGGGGCTACCAATAGATGGGTTCCCTATATCTGGGGCTGACACTGGTATGACACCGTATGCTGTAAGAGACAAGTGTCAACAGGTGTTGGGGTTTACCCCTGAGGAAGATGATGTGAAGGGCAAAAGGGTTAAGTCCTCCCGAGTTTTACAACGAATAACGTCCGATTTTTCTGAAAATGAAGCATCAGATGAAGATTGCATTTTTCGTGCACGTCAAATAATATTTTATTTGATAGGGTGCACAATCTTTCCTGATAATGCAAACCACCTGATTGATGTCAAATTTTTAGAATTTCTCGTAGACTTGCCCGCATGTTCGGGATATAGTTGGGGCGGTGCTGTGTTAGCTCACCTTTACAGAAACCTTTGTAATGCTGCAGCACCTGATGCTATAGCCATTACTGGCCCAGTTGCGCTTCTACAAGTGTGGGTTTGGGAGAGGTTTCGTTGTTTTGCTCCTGCTGTTTACCGGTTCCAGTACAATGCCCCGTTAGCTGCTCGGTAGTGTGAATTGGAAATAATTAAATTTATTATTTGGTATCTATATAACACTATGTTATTTTTTTATTTATCCTTTTAGGTGGAAGGGAAGCTTAACGTGTACAGATGTTTCCACACATTGCCTGAGAACATATAGATCTCAGCTGCAATCTATGAGCGAGGCAACGGTATGGTTGTTAGTTGTTGACATATAAAATTTAAGTTTGTTTGAACACGTTTCTAAAGATTGAATTTTTTTTTTGTTTCAGTTTAATTGGAGACCATACGACGACATTGTGGGTAGACTCCCCGATATATGTCGGAGTGGTATGGGAATTTGGCGGAGTTGTTGCCCTCTGCTATACTACTCGGTTGTGGAGCATCACTATCCTCAACGAGTGATGAGACAGTTTGGCATGTTCCAGTATATACCTAACCTAATTGCCATAGATCATAATGAGCATGCCAGGCTTCATTCCATGAACCGGGTCGGGAAAACCGGCTGGAACTGGTTAATTCGTCACGCACCGTATGTTTGTCAGTGGGAGGCACGTCATCAAAACTTGGTCACCGGGGAACTCATGACATCTGTTGGAGTTGCCAATGATTACATGCCGTGGTACATGGAACATACCGTGTTATATGTGTCTAACCCACAGTTGCCAGCTGGCCCTACGAGCGGTTTTCAAGACGAAGGAGCAAGGGCCCAAATGATGGTATATACAAGTTTAAAATTATTGAAAGTTACCTTTATTATTGTTAGTAAAAAAAATTAATTATTAATTATTTTTTTGCAGTCGGAGACGATGGGTCTAATTCACCGATCTGAAGATGTGGACGTTATTCATGGTGCCGCGTATCGGGCCCTTGAGATGTCTAATGTTCCACAATACACACAATATCCGACTCATCTGTCACAGGAGTCGGTGGACCTTGCTTCATATCCTCGTACACAGAGGTTAGGGAGGCAACGACGTCGTGGTCGTGGTGGTAGAAACGTTCAAGAGCCCGGGCCATCAAATTGGGGCACGAACTTTGAAACAGGGGGGGGGTCAGGATCCGGTGTCAACGAAAATGGTAATTTTTCGGGAAACTTTGGTGTGTCACAAAACGCTGGCACTATGTTTGCGGATGCTAATCTAGCGGCAAACAATGTTAGTACTGAGCCATGGGCGACATTGTTGGCTACAGCCGTGAATTCCGACGGTATTGACGTCACCGACTTATTGGAGGTCCAAGAAAATGATATGGGTAACATAAGTCAGGCAGGGTTTTTTAGCCCCTCGCCACATATGATGGACCACAACATAAGTCAGTCAGGGTTTGTTACCCCCGCGTCACAGACGATCACCTTTATGCCGGAGACGCAAACAGACTATCAGTACTGGGCCCCAAGCCAAAGTAACGAAGACCACCGGAACCGATATGAAAATGTTGAACCAAACCCCTTAGATTGGACTCTCGACTTGAACATGTTTCCACAAAATGACCCATAGTTTGCATAGTGTAATACATTTTTGAATAAATATAGTGTGTTTTTTTTTGTTGTTATTAGTGAAATATATTTTACGTTTATTTTATTGTTCTAAAGAAGAGAAGTAAAAATCGGTTGGATCGTTTTTGGGAATGAGGTATTTATATCTGTTTATCATTAAGGGTATAAAGGACATTTCACAATTTTTAACAATTATGCATTTTTTTTTAAAATAAACATGATGTTTAATTTGATTCCCACCCACTATAAATACCCCCACCATATGGAATTAGAACTCCACAAAAACCACAACCACCTTTATGGCAAACCAAGGTGATGAGCAAAACAATTCGCATGTGGTCCCGAAAACCTCATTTTCGATTCTAAACAAACTTAGACGTCCAAGCGGTCGTTCTAACACTTCGTCTTTTCCAAAGCCGACTCGAAACGTTATCCTAAATAACCCCGGGTCGTCCGCTCAGTCGAGTAAACCTGTTGGCAGCCCTCCAGAAAGGAAAAATTTTGCATTTCCAACCGAAGACTCCGAAAATTGGTCAAGGGATGCTGTAGATTTTTACCTAAAGGGGGATTCCCCCTTTTGTTATTCTCGCTTTTTAGGGGAAATACAACTACCTAGAAGCTTTTGGGGTAGCATACTAGGCTACGAATCTAATGCATGCCTAAATGACATTGTAATTTCAATCCTAGCACTATTAGTTTTTATTATACAAATCGCTAATTAGATAAATTAAATTTATGGCAGCATGTTCAAGCGTGGACGTTAAGGCTGATGCGGCTACGACAGTCTAAACTTTTAAAAGACCCGTCAAGGAAATTGCGTTGGACGGTTTTACCTCCCCAATTTTTTGAAGACGTGTGTTATACGAAAGATTGTTTAAGAGCGGTAGACATGGCAGGAAGGAAGGAACCGTACCCTCCATTTTGGGAGGTTGATTATTTGTATATTCCGATATGGATTAAGCAGGAGGACTGGTTACTATTCCGTGTTGATATGTTTAACATGGAAATAACACAATATTGGACTGATAAAAGATGGGGAAATGAAAAACGACAAGTGGTTGAAAACATCATGGACATTTTTCCAATTTTCTTCAAGCATTTTCTTGACCAAATCCAGTATTGGCGAAACTCAAGATACTGCACAAAGAAAAAAGTTTCATTTGGTTATGTTCAAGATGGTGTACCTCAGGACAATGGTAACATTGGTAATTCAGGGGTGCTTGTCTGTATGATGATGGAGAACCTTGTAAGAGGCAAGTCGCTCATTGATGAAAGTGACGTAGAAGAGGCTTGTATCAACTACCGTCGCCACATGGCTAACGAGCTTTATAGATGGCGTTGTATGTAGGATGAATGTTGTTTGGGTTTATGAATTGTGGTTTCATACTATCTTTATAATAAAAGTTTTTTATTTGGTCAGGGGAGCCCGAAAGTTGTAAAAACTCAATTTTTTTTCTTGTCAAAAAAGTCCAAAGTGGCCTTTTCCGTGGCCGTTTCCTCACCCGTGTGGCTCCCACCACCGGGTTCATCTATCTCTAACTTATAAGGAGGGGTAAATTTGTCAGGGGACCAGGGGCGTCTCCTCGGCGGAATCCATTTCGGGTCATTCAGGGGGCCCCGAAAGTTGTAAAAACTCATTTTTTTTTCTTGTCAAAAAAGTCCAAAGTGGCATTTTCCGTGGCCGTTTCCTCACCCGTGTGGGTCCCACCACCGGGTTCGTCTGTCTGTAACTTATAAGGAGGGGTAAATTTGTCCGGGGACCAGGGGCGTCTGGTCGGCGGAATGCATTTCGGGTCATTCAGGGGGCCCCGAAAGTCGTAAAAAGTCATTTTTTTATCTTGTCAATAAAGGTCCAACGTGTCCTTTTCCGTGGCCCTTTCCTCACCCGTGTGGGTCCCACCACCGGGTTCGTCTATCTGTAACTTATAAGGAGGGGTAAATTTGTCCGGGGACCAGGGGCGTCTGGTCGGCGGAATGCATTTCGGGTCATTCATGGGGCCCCGAAAGTCGTAAAAAGTCATTTTTTTATCTTGTCAAAAAACGCCCAACGTGGCCTTTTCCCCCTGAAAGTCGCTGTATCAACTTGCAATGTTATAGAAAGTCGCAGAATCATACTACAAGCTTATTGAAGGTTGCTGTTTCATACTACAAGCTTATTGAAGGTTGCTGTTTCATACTACAAGCTTATTGAAGGTTGTTGTTTCATAATACAAGCTTATTGAAGGTTGCTGTTTCATAATACAAGCTTATTGAAGGTTGCTGTTTAATAAGAAGTTTAAATTGTGTCTGTAATCATGTTCAAGCTTAAAAACGTTCGTTGGTTGATATTTCAACCCACTACACAACCCACTCATCCTTAACATTTGTTAACAAACGAAATCCAGCTTACACAACCCACTCATCCTTAACATTTCTTAACATTTCACTTTCTTAGTTAATGGATTCTTTTCGGCCATACCTCGTAAGACTATATTGGGGCGGTGTGTTTTCCTTTGTTAACGGGGCTGTTCAGTTTGACCAATCCATGCTAACAACCTCTTTCCTTATGCGACATAAATCGTCGTATGATGAATTGGTGGATTCAATCTGTAATCATGTTCAACTTCAGAAAGAATCGGTGCGCCTTTCATTGTTACTAGGGTACACGTTTCAGGGCATATCTCAGACAACAAAAAATTTCAACGATGATGGTATTGCTACAATGAACTATTTAGCCGAAGTATCGGAAACGAACTTCATTGCCGAGATCTATGTTCAGTGGGAGGCAGTCAATCCTGTCCAACACATGAGTTTCACAAACCTTCTGCATGACATTACACAACGTAATGTTGTTGACACCCAAGATTCTGATGAAGAGGACGAGGGATACGGGCAAACAACTCAAGAACACCACTTGATGCCTCCTGTTGATAACATAGTAGGTCCGTCCTCCCAGTTTCTGGTGGGTGACAACAATAATGACGGTTTTGATGATTCGGAAAGTTGCAGCACCGAAGAAAGTTCTGAAAGTGAAGAGGCACCACCATCCGAGGATGGTACTTCTGACGACGAGGCTGCAGTCAACCAACACACTGAGTTGACCCTCGGTCAGCCGAGGCCAATCATTCCAGCGACACATGACGTCCCAGACGAGGACGAGGAACTTAGGGATTACATGTGTCCGGATTATGAAGATAATCCAATGGACGTATGGAATCCAAAAGTAAAACAGATACGTCTCGGCATGTATTTCAAGTCAAAACAAGCGGTGGACCTTGCTATCCGAGAATGGAACATTCGCCGTGGAAGGGAAATTTTTGTGATGGATAGCAAACCAACTTTATACAAAGTTAAATGCTACACGAGAAACAAAAATTTTAAAAACCCTTTCCCTCATGTTCCTTTGTGTGAATGGCGTGCAACGGCATCAAAACAGAAACACCAACACCTTTGGCAAATTACCAACTGGGCGCCTGCCCACAGTTGTTATTCTACGGTGCTACGAAACAACAACAGGTGCCTTAGGTCTAAGGATATCGCTGCACACATCCTGCCACAAATTCGTACAGACATTGCGTTGAAGGTGAAACACATCAGGACGCATATAAAGCAAGCGATGTCTGTCGATGTTACGTATACGAAGGCGTGGCGTGGACGAAGAAAGGCAATTGAGAGGATATATGGAACCTGGGAAAGCAACTTTCAGGAGCTGCGAAAGTACGTGTTACGGCTTCAGTCTCGAAACCCTGGTACGGTGGTTTCATGGTTTCATCACCCGCACTCGGCTCCAGGACATCCAACATTCAAATATGTTTTTTGGGCATTTGGTCCTTCTATTCGCGCGTTTCATCTTTGCCAGCCTGTCATCTCTGTGGACGGCACACACTTGAAAGGAGGGTACCGTGGTAAGTTGTTGGTTGCGGTAACCAAAAACGCCAACAACTACATAATGCTAGTGGCGTACGCTCTAGTTGACGAAGAGACGGTTCATAGTTGGTGTTGGTTTTTCCAAAATTTGAGAGAATACGTCACCAAAGACTGTAACAGTAGAATTTGTGTTCTATCAGACCGTCATGCCGGGATAATTAATGCGATGGAGAACCTTTTGGATTGGAGGGAACCAAACGCCTACCACCGTTATTGTCTTCGGCATGTCAGAAGCAATTTTAGTGGTAGGTTCAAGACCAAATCTCTTAGGAAGCTGTGTTGGATGATCGGGAGCACAAGTCAACGAAGAAAGTATCTTTGGGCTGTGAGGGAAATGCAGCTGTTAAATCGGGGTGCTTGGAACTACCTGAACGACATCGACAAAAGCAAGTGGACTATTGTTCATGACCGCGGAAACCGTCGTTGGGGTAACCTTACGACGAACATATCTGAGTCTATGAATAATGTCTTACGGGAAGCAAGACTGCTGCCAGTAAAAGCCTTGATTCATTATACGTTCACCAAGGACGTATCAGAGTATGCTCGCCACGCGCAGATGGCCCAAAGCTGCAATACCCCTTTACCCCCTCGAATTTGGTCCAGGTTTAACAAGTTGCATTCCGTAGCCATGCAACATGAAGTGTCCGTCTACGATGTCAGAGAAGGTCGTTACGCGGTGGTTTCAAGGGAAGAAACCAATGATGACGGTGGAAACGAGTACACCGTTGAATACAGACGCCACCGGTGCTCTTGCGGGAAATGGCAAATGCTTAGATTCCCTTGTTCCCATGCTATCTCCGTTTCTGCTTGGATGGGTGAGCAACCACATGACGTTACCCACTCCATATTCCACACCACCACCTATCAGGAACAGTATAGCGGTCATTTTTTCACCCTGGGACACAAAGATGAGTGGGAAGAAGCGGACTGGACAATTCAAGGGGACCCTTCGAGGGTCACAACACATCGAGGCAGGGTTCGTTCTAGAAGAATTCAAAACGAGATGGATGTTAACTACCACGATGAACCCCAGGCACGTCGATGCAGCAGATGCGGAGAAACCGGGCACAACAGGAAGACCTGTGGCCGACGTTAAGTTAGTATCTTTTTGTGGTTTTAATGTTAACATGAAGTGTATCCTCCTATGTTTTGTGTTTGGTATTTCTGTTTGAATTCTCAGTTGGTGTAATTTAAGAAAAATTCACAAACACAAAACACAAAATTCACAATCTTTTACATTGACAATCACAATAATATAAAGATCAAAGAACATTACACGGTTTATTTTAATTTAGGAGAATTCACGAACACACAATACATCTACCAATACAGGAACCCCTAAGTCACTAACGACGGCATCATCTGATAACGCATTCGAGTCATGCTCTGGAATCAAAAGGATGAATCAGAGTCGCTGTCAAACCTGCGATATTGTTCCCATGGATCATCACTAACGACGGCATCATCTGATAACGCATTAGAATCACGATCACTGTCGTATTGGTGGTAGCACAAGCTATGGTAGATGCATCCAAACCTACATATCGGGGGGTATGGTTCTAAATCCCTTGACGATGCAGGGTTAGGGTTCTGCACAATCCAAGGACGTTGAGGTCGTTGCATAAAGGAGGTAGGATTTCGATTTTGATGTTCAACATATGGTGGTGGGCGAGGTTGTTGGTCCAGGGGTGAAGCGGCAGGACGGTTCGCCTGTTGTCCAGCGAAGAGCAAAGCACTATTGTCATTGGGAATAGGATCACCGGGGTAACGGAGGGATTGTGGGGGGAGCGAGTTATTGTTGGGTTGTGGTACTACAGAGTTACGAATAGGTTGTCGTTCAACATTTGCAGGGTTTGGCTCCCCTTCATGTATATGCAAGTGAAAATGAATGTGTAATTCGTTATCACCATCTGCCATCCGAATAACTAGTGGGTTGAGGTAAAGGTGTGAAGGCCAGAAATGGGTGATAGGTGGTATTTATAGACATGAGAAGTATAGGGGTGGGTAGTTATTATAATACTAGTAAAATAACCTACTGATACAATAAACTATAATAACCTTCTTCCACTAAAGAGATACAAAACGACAAAAAACTTTCAAGTAAACACCACTACAACAAACATCATGATAGAAAAGGAGCAACCCTATTTCCAATGGCAGTCACCTCTAGATGATAGTTCCGAGTCTGACTCTTCTCCAGAATATGGGTTGTGCCAAACACAGGACCAATCTTCTTCTTCTTCCTCATACTTCCAAGCTTCCTTCAGGACTTCTGGGTCGTAATCCTCCTCCGGGTTAGGGTTGAAATCAAACTGTTGATTGTCATAGGTCCAAACTTTTTTAACAACGGGGATTTCTTCAACCTGTTTATTTCTTCCACGAACGTCCTTATGTTTCGCCAGTTGCTGATTCACAACTGCACCGGAAGACGATCCTCCTTCCTCGACAGGTTCCGATGTTGTTGATTTCTCTCCTTCCTCCAGAACCGTAACCTTTGGGGGTAGTTCCCATTCCAATATTGCATTCATGTCTTCTTCAGTCAAGCAATTGTTTTGAAAGTGGGAGAAAGGAGGTAACCGTTTCTTACCATTGCCCTTATCCATTACTATGAAATGGTATTGCGAAGAAGAGTGATGAGGTGGTACCGATGGAGGGCCTTTTATAGATGAAAGATCGACCTAGTATAACATCTCTGAATTAAACAGCGACCTAGTATAACATCTCTGAATGAAACAGCGACCTAGTATAACATCTCTGAATGAAACAGCGACCTAGTATAACATCTCTGGATAAATAGTCACTCATACCCCCATCTCGAATTGCACCAAGGACACACAACAAATGGGGGACCCGGAAGACTCGTTATTGGAGCTGGAGGAAGTCCCTGATACCCCCCCTGAAAAGATCCCCAGAAAGACACGCTGGTATTATTACCCAACAGAAGAGTCTAGATCGTGGTCAAAAAATGTAATGGCTTTCTATCATAACGGAGATTCTTCTTTCTGTTATAGCGGATTCCTTGGAAGGAGACAACTCGGGTCCGATTTTTGGGGTGCCCTACTTGGATACGAGAACTACGGTTACTTGTCGCAACTGGTAAGGAGTATAAATTATTAAAACCCTCCAAAAATTTATTTTTATTCTTATGTTATAAAACTTTCACCGTTGTAGCATGTGTGTGGGTGGGTGACGAGAATGATGAGGTTCAGATGGATTTTAATAAAAAAATCCAAAAGACCAGAACAACTGTTTCCATGGACGATTCTCCCACCTCAATTTCTCGACCTTTTGGAAGAGAATCCTAACCATCGTGCGTTACCTTTTGCTATTGGATTAAAGGAACATTACCCTCCATTTTGGGACATCGATACGGTAACACTTACATCCCCCACTGTATATTTTAAACCAAATACGTTTAACTTATTTATTTTTGTCTCAGGTTTATATTCCAATCTGTGTTGACCTTCAAGACTGGTTCATGGTTCGTGTTGATATGGGGACACTTCACCTTGCTTTGTATTTTACTGGGACGTGTACTTCAAGTGTTTCTGATGGGTCAAGCTTGATTCAAGTTAGGGTATACCCAACCCTAATAAAATTTGAATCGTTATTCAAAAAAATTTTGGAAAAAATTGCATACTGGGAACATTCTGGACGCCCACATGTGGAAAACACAATGGTGACACATACAGAAGTTTGCCAACATCAAAAGGAAAACGCAGGACCAGATTCAGGGGTGTTAGTTTGTATGTTGTTAAGTAAACTGGTTAATGACGAGGACGTCGGGATTGGGGGAGATCTTGTCGAGGCTTGCGCGAAATACAGACGAGAGATGGCGGATGAGTTTTATGCAGCTCGTTTTTCACCCCCAAAACGAGAGGAAACGACCTCTGGCGAGACAACGCCAATGCCCCAAGTCCTTATTCACCCTTAAATGTAATAAAACGTGTAATTGTTTATCGTACTTGTATTAAATTATTAAATATAAATTTCCACTATTTCCACTATTTTAGACAATAAGCCAAAAATGCCGTTTTGCCTCCCCTCAAAACGAGAGGAAACGACCTCTGGCGAGACAACGCCAATGCCCCAAGTCCTTATTCACCCTAGCTTCGTTTGATATTGAAAATGTATCTCGAGTGCTTTGCCTTATCTTCATATGTAAAGACTTCAATCTGTGCATGCTTTTCGGATTCATGGTGAAAGCCAGTATTTTTCTTACACTACAGTATTTTTCTTACACAAAACTATTCAACTTAGCAGGTTTTTTCGAATTCATGTGAGAGCCTAGGGTTTAGTCATTTCACCTTTACATTTACCACTCACATTTCATGCAGCAAAAGGACAACAAGGTGAAACAGTCACCTATTACACTAGCAATATCATTCTGCGATCTTCATTAACTTGTGACACCATATTGCGATCTTCAATAAGCTTGCAATATCATTCTGCGATCTTCATTAACTTTGTAGTATGAAACAGCAACCTTAATTAAGCTTGTACTATGATTCAGCGACCTTCAATAAGCTTGTGCTTTGATTCTGCGACCTTCAAAAACATTGTAACATGATTCTGCGACCTTCACTAAGGTTGGTACATGATTCTGCGACTTTGTATAAGATTGTAACATGATTCTGCGACCTTCACTAAGGTTGTGACATGAAACTGCGACCTTCAGAAGGTTGGAAGATCATTCAGCGACCTTGTATCACATTTGCAGCTTTTGCAGCTTTTTGCAGAAACTCTGATTTTTGCAGAAAACCTTCATCAAGGTCGCTGTATGGTTTCACAACCTACCTAAATATGAAAACATAATTCAAACCCACCTAATAACACTCTTTTGTGGTTCAAACCACCTATTTATGCAAAAAATTCTACGAGGATGAGGTGACACAATCCCGTAATGAGTCATTACTTCTAAAGGCCATTGAAAGATCACGATTATATGTCATTGTTTTCACCAAAAAGTTTGCCATTAATTCTTGGTACTTGGATGAAGTAGCCAAGATTATTGACTGCATGAAAGAAAAAAGACAATTTCTTTTGCCCATATTCCTCAACGTGAGCCGTTCTGACGTGCGGACACAAAAAGGATATTTCGGGGATGTGATGTCCGAATATGATAGACATCCAAGGATGGAAGTTTGGAGGAATGCTCTTGTTGAAGCAACTAATGCACCTGGGCTCGAATACTCCAAATTTCGGTAATTTTCTTAATTGCGTAGTCTAAACATGTATATCCGTTTCTTAAACTATCAATATTTAAGTGTACTGGTGATGGAGTGTGTGAAACCCGGATGTTAAAGTGTGTTATATTACATGTTTATGGCCGTTTAGTTGATTATACGCTTTGAATATGTTGACTACACAAGTTTGTGATTTTATAGGTTAACCGCGTAATTCAGTCAAGTTAGAGTGGTTAGAGATGAAGCGGAATGGCCGAAGTTGATAAACATAGTAAATGATGTTGTTCGGGATTGGTTTCGGACCAAATGCCAGCTTAGAGCTGCGAGGAATATAAAAGTTTGATGTCTTTAGAGGAATATACAAAAGCATCAAAAGTCTCCCATTATGATTATTATTCTTATCATTCACAAGTTTTGAGGGGATTAATATAGAGTTAACATCATCAACATTATTAATTGTGAGGATACAAAAGTCAACCTACAACACAATTAATACATGCAGACAAGACAAAAAGAGAGGCTATCATCTCGTGGCTGGGGGAGGCACAAGGATCGAAATTGCACAACAAAAATATCATCATTAATAGTGGAGGTTTGGTATTTGGCGGCTGACATAGAGGGGACGTGCACATGAGGGTTTGAGGATAAAAAGAACATCATCATCATCACATCATTGACGGCAAGGGGGTGGCATGCATGAAGTTCACAGAAGTTACAAAACGTAAATTACGGTTTGTAACCGTAGCTTACGAGGGAAGGCATCATCACGTGGGTGGTTTGTGTTTTCAAAAGAATTATTCTTTCAACATCATCATTAGGCATCTATTGTTCCTCAATATAATGATCATTTATATATCATACAACATGACGTGAGGGAAGCAATTAGGCAAGTGGGCCAAAAGTTATCACTGGACAACTCACGTGGGCATAGTTGGGCCAACATATTGGGCTCTTGAAGGATTCGTATGTGGGCTGAC